>OX578149.1:79992596-80040096 GCA_951213105.1 Amaurobius ferox | reverse complement strand
AAATATTTTATTTTAACAGATTATAAAACTTACAGATATGTTGATGATCTGATTTGTTTAGTATTTAATGACAACTATGTTATATATATAGATTTCTATCCGGATAATTTGGAATTAATTCCTAATGAAGCCACTATTATTAATATTATTAATTTTTTAGATTTAAATCTAGTTATTGAACCTACTAATGGGATAGTTACTAATTTATATGATAAAAAAGACTATTTTAATTCTATCATAAATAAAATATTACCATTTAATTCCTGAAACTCGATTCAATTGTTTAGAAATATTATACATAATCAACTTTTTAGAATTTATAAATTATCAGATAAACAATTTCATGCTATGCATATCTATAATCTAAAAATTACCAGCAAATTATATAAATATGCAATATATTTAGTTAATGGCATATTTAAAAAGTTTGGATTAGCTAAATATTCTTAAATTCTTTCCTTAGTATCTTATATTAGCCAGACATTAACTTGTTTTTGATTAAGCTTTACAGTGTATTTACATCCCCTTATACTTTAGTCTTAATATTTTCTATTATATTATACGCTCCATTATTTTGTAGCTCTTACTGTAGAATATCATCTTTCATTGCCTTTTTCACATTACTGTTATTTATTTCTCACGATAGGCAACAGTAGTTCTCTACTTTTATCTTTTGCGAATGACAACATTGGTTTCTTCATTCAATGCTCCAATGGATAAGACATATGCAGTAGGTTTTTTTTTCAGGTATTCTTGTTTCCAATATAATTTTTCAATCTTTATGCATGTAGTCCAAGTAGAATGAGTTCATAGATATTATCTATCTCATTCTTCAGAAACATGTATATTTTGTGTTCATTTTCATTAAATACTTGGACTTGACAAAGAGTTTTTCCGAAATGAATAATTTATTTTTCAGCCTAGTGCTTATCCACGTATATAGCTTTAATGCTTGGATTTTATTTGATTTTCTATTATCGAAACCACTCCATTAATATTTGTTGATTATCTTCAGCTTGATGACCAGAAATTTGCATTTTATTTTTCACATGATCGATTATTTTCTATTTAATACTTCTTTTTATCATGTAGGCATATTTTAAAAATAGGTTTTTTGAGTTACAACTTCTCTCTATTCTATCATTGGATTTTAAAATTATATATATATATATACATATATATATATATATATATATATAACTGGCTATTCTATCGGTTTTAATTCGAATTGTATGGCTGTCCTGATGAGAATGCAATTTCGAACTAACCGCCATTTTTGTGTAGTTTCAATTGATTGTTCTCTGTCTCAATCTTTTATCTTGAGCTAATTATTATTGCTTTTTCTCATTTTTGCCGTGCTTTATTTATATTTATATTTATATTTATATTTATATACTTTTACTTGTGAATTTTGTATCCTAATATTCTTCTCATCCCCCTTTACCATTGTAGTGATATGTTACCTTCTATCTTTATCCTTAGTCTTGGTCTATAGTTACTCATTTGTAACAGATATGCTAGAGATGGGTTTTTTTGTACATACAGTAGTTTATGCGTAATTTTCGATTAAAATCTTTCAATTTTTATATATATATATATATATATATATATATATATATATATATATATATATATATATATATATATATTTATATTTATATTATATATATATATAATATATATATAATATTATATATATATATATATATAATATGCATATCTCGATATAAAGAACAATATTTTGGTGTTCTACGTTGAGTGAATTTAGATGCTGAAAACGAAGTCAGAGATTAGATTCATTTTTAACTTATTTACAGCAATGCAAAATTCTAGAGCTATATGTAGCATTGTTTTTACGCTATCACAAAAATACCATATAACAAAATAATTTTGAGGCACCTTTGATTTCGTTAATTAAATAAATATTTATATAATTTTATTTCTTTATTTAGAAATAATTAACCTATTTTATTCAAGTAATTATTTTACAGACAAAATAATTACATTATGTTGGAATGTGAGCCTAACACATTTGTATCGACCCCTTAGGTTCCACCCTAATGGCTCTGGATAGACTTACAGGGGGCTCTGAATATACATCCTTTATTTAAGATCACCTTATATGTGAAGAGTTAATAAAAGTAAAAAGTGTTTAATATGCAACTTTTCTCAACTACGCAGAGAAATAAATTTCATTTACATTGACTTATTGACATTGCTGACTACAAGGCAATACAAATTACCCAACGTCTTGCCTCCCACAAGGAATCCAACCTTAGAGACCATCAAGTTAATCAACGCTAACTTATCCCACATTTCGTCAACACGGCCTCTGGAATCGCAATTACACATTATTTGCATCAAATATTCACATCAACCAATTTCCCTTCTGACGCAGCCGTCCTAATTGACTGTGAAATACATCAGGCACCACTCCCATCGGTGTGACAAAACATCATTTCGTCACCGAGGACCCAGTAACACAATTATGTTCCTCTATACCGGCGTTGACACGCGCTTTTCTACAAGGGCCCAAAAAGCAAAAGTGTTTCCAGAGCACCCCTTGGGAGGGCACAATAAAGCAGAGGTGGTACATGAACCGAATGGTCTTGATTTTGCCGATAGTGCGCCGTCAAAAAGTGTGATCTGATTAGTGGTAGTACGGTGCTCAAATGAAATTAAAGAGCCACTTATCACAGTGGGTCTGGGGGTAGGCGTGTTGGTAAGAGATGATGGCTGATCTTTATGGTTACGTGGGTGATCTGAGTAAGATGAAAAATTGCTGGAGCGTTTGTAACATATCATAAGGGAAATTTAAACAAGAAATTTATGGAGGAGCCTTTATATGGAGTCAAGTGGTGTGTACACTCCACTTTTAACGGAACCAGTGTTTCTTTCAGGACATTTTGGTTGGGGGGGGGGGGGGGCGAATGAAATTTTAGGGGGGCAAGTTTTCTATTTGTCCTATATAAATATATGTAAATAGAAACTAGGGAAACATTTTTTTTTTTAATCAAATGGCCAGGCACTTTTGACCTTCGTCATTCGCCTTTATTACAGCGGCCAAAGTGTGAACCATTTAGCCGTCCATTGACGTTGCCCCAGGTGCACCAGAGGGGGCAGATCACATTGCGCCCACAACACAAACATTCATGCCTTACGTGGGGCTCGAACCCACAACGTGGCGGTCGAGCGATTGCTACGGAAACGCTTGCCTTTGACCACTCGACAGCCACGTCGGCAACTAGGGAAACATAAAATATCTCCCAGGGAGGGGGGGGGGGGCGAATAATCATCTCTGGGGGTCGTCGTGCCCCTCAACCCCTGATGTATGCCTGAAAGAAAAACGGAACTGTAAGCATTTTTATACTCTTTTGTACACTTACTGCGTACAGTTATGTAAATTTTAGGAACAACCGGATGTGAGATCACCAGAAACGAAAGAGAAAATCTTTAGTGGACCTCCTACCTTCTCCGAAATCTGATGTTGAATCCATGTCGGACACAATCTAAGCTTTATTTATAGTCAATCCTGGGAAATAGGTGTTTCAAGGAAAATGTTTAGTAAAAATTCTATTGTCGCCAATAAATATTGGATATTAAGAAAATACAGGTCATATTTAATGTAGCCATTAAACATGTGATTGTTGAAAGAGAGGTTGAGCTGAAGTAATTTTTCTCTATGTGAAGACAAAAAGGTGAAGACCAAACGAAAAAAAAAATGATAAGAACAAGACAAGAAAAATAAGAATAAAACAAAGAAAAAAAAAAGGGGGGGGGGAGATCATACTTCTATCAGTCAATTTCATCGCCAACCATACATTTGAAATAAATGCTAGATTTTGAAATATAAATTTTAAAAATATATTTTTTAAAGTAAACAGGCAGGTGAAAATTGGGTGACCACAAATTGTCACTTAATTTTCTTTTTCCTGCTTTCTTCAAGGGAGTTTTGGAAAGTTATAAATTGAAGAACACAGCTTAAATTGTGTTTCAGCTATGCATAGCACAGTAAAACGTACCAAAGAAGAACAGGAGAATAATGTTTTGGTTTTTTTAAATTCGTTTTATAAGTCTGAATATCATTTTCGTTCCTTCATCAATGTTAATATATTTTAGAGTTTTTATTATTTTCAGAGAAAATGAGGAAAAAAAATAGCGAGCAACTCTGTTACTCGTAAAAAAGTGTTGTGAACTCGTAATAAATTGATGTGAACTCGTAATAAATTATTTAGACTCGTAATACATTGACGTGAAACATCAGTTTATCACGAGTCTTTCTATAATGAGAAAAGGCTGATGTGTGTTATGCATGACTATGTTACAAGGTACCCAGAAAAAAATTTCGATATTTTTTTCGGATTTAATTTTTTAAAAACTTTTTATTGAAAGTTATACAGGTTTGATAGATTAATAGAATGCAGTTTTTTTCGTTCGAATCGGGCCACAAATGACGAATCTATCGAGGATGAAAAGTTTGGATTTAACGTTCACAGTCATTCCACCGGACATCCATATTGGCGTATAGCGCAAATGTCAATGCACAGATGTCGCAGATCTAAAATTTTATTTTTTTATACTTTTCTATCAGAATTGTTTTATAATACAACTTAAAAGATACACCCTGTATTTTTAAAGTTCAAAGAAAATAAGTTGCTAAAGCGCCAGATTTTATATTATGTGATGATGTTAATCCAATGACAAAAATGCTGTGGATCATAATTTCGCTATGAAAGGAAGAAGTACAAGTGCTGCCATTGTATATATAATGTAGGGAAATTCATGTGCTACTCACATAATTTTTTTTTCTTTTTTACATTCCCTGCAATACATGGTATAATGTATAGGGAAAGTACTGGAATCATGTCGAAAATCGCAACTCGAGTTTTCGACGGATCTACACGTTTCGGGACCTCTAGAATACGAAAAAACTATTTTTAGCGTGACGTTTGTGTATGTGTCTCTGTGTCTGTCTGTGCTATGTATGTATCCCCTCTAACACAAAATCTAATTGAACGAATTTCATAAAATTTGGTAGGTAAGTCACTTGGGTGTAACCCTGGTGCTGATTAGTTTTTGGTACGATTCGGGATAAAAGAACCCGCTTTTTTTTTGCGAAATGGCCCGCAAAAATTGTCTGTATCCACTCTAGCTGAAAAACTAATGGACCGAATTTCACAAAATTCGGTAGATAAGCCGCTTGTGGGTTACCCTGGTGCTGATTAGGTTTTGGTACAATTCGGAAAAAAATAAAATGCTTTTTTTTGCTAAATGGCCCTCAAAAATCGCCAAAATCTAAAATAAAAAACTACGTATGCTCAAATATATCCAATAAATGCTTGTCTGATACGTAATGTTTAACGAAGAAAAGAGAATAAGACCAATCCCATTACATTAGGACTAGCCGTTCTCGAGATATTTCAGTTTTTTCGTATTTTTTCTACGCCACCTTTAAAACAAGTCCAGTTACCAAATGAGAACGAAACTTGAATTAAAAGTATATTAAATTTAATTGAAATAGAGAGAACGTGGATATAAGTTTGCAAGGAAAGCCATGTGCTGCCCACATCAGATTTTTGATTTCGTATTTATTTTCAAGACTCAAAATCCGTAAATTTAAATTATACCGAAAATACTTATACCATAAACAGAGAGCCTCAAAATATTATTAAATCGGGGGCTCTGAAAATTTTAATATGACACGGGACTGTACATAGCAGATCTTCATTAATAAGCGCAAAATTTCGCTCATGAAAAGCCGACTGGGTGAAAAATCGCGGGAGCATCCCGCCTTTATCACATTTTGGTGGGAAAAAGCCAAAAAGGTCGCCTCCTCTGATTATACCCCAATCTGCTTAATTTGGTAAAAAAAAAAATGAGGGGGACAGCCACTTAGCGGTAGGCGGTTTCTGTTTCGGTGGATGCAAGGGGGAGAAAACGAACTCTCAGGGGGCGTGAGGGGCAGCGATCGGGAAGATTATGGCAAATTTGTGGGGTTGGTGTTCGATCAGTTTGCAGTTGGTAATTACTGTGTTTGTTCGATTTTCTGGGCACTTGTTATCTGTAATAAAACTGAACATGATTCATGTTATTTTTTTTTAGTTATTTAAGGCTGTTCGAACGGATTACGCTAAGCAAAACAGGAAGATTATTACTTAAAACTGGGGCAACACCGAGAAAAAATGGAAAGCAGGAATTTTGGTATTTTTAATTTTCAGGGCATGTGTACCGGCATTGGTGGAGTTTCAAATGTTAACGCTCAGCTTATGCAGAAATTGCAGAAAATGAATATGACACAAAGACATGAACGTGGAAAGAACGTCACTGAAAATAAAAGTATTAAAATAAAAAAGATAATAATAAAAAGATTAGAACCCGTTTCTATTCGCAAAAGAAAATGATATACCGATTAAAAATGAAGGATAAAAAACCTCATAGAGTCAACATTTTTAATGAATTTATCATATTCAGTTGAAGAAATTGAATTTTGTACGCGTTTCAGAAGTAAGCTGTTATACGGTAAGAAATAAAATGACTACAAAAATTACCATATAAAATTGAAGAGAAATAGACATGAAAACTTTTGCAAATATATTCTGTTTTCAAACACAAAACATGGGAATGAATTTAGAATATTAGTTTCAATGTTGAGTAAATGATGAAAAATTAGAAATCAGCAAAATGATATGAATAACACGAATTCTTGCATTGTTATGAAGTTTATTTTATAACAATGCAAGAATTCGTCTTATCGAAGAATTCGTCTAATCGAGTTTTTACACATTCCAATGTGTGTTTAATGAGATTATTACTTTCCCTGCAATACATGGTAATGTATAGGGAAAGTATTGGAATCATGCCGAAAATCGCAATTCGAGTTTTCGACGAATCTACGCGTTTCGAGACCTCTAGAGTACGAAAAAAACTATTTTTAGCGTGACTTCTGTGTGTGTGTCTGTGCAGATTTTCTATCCACTCTAACTAAAAAACTAATGGACCGAATTTCATAAAATTTGGTAGGTAAGTCACTTGTAGTTGAATCTAGTGCTGATTAGTTTAGGTTACAATTCGGAATAAAAAAACCCGCCTTTGTTTGCGAAATGGCCAGCCAGCAAAAGCTTATATCCACTCTAACTAAAAAACTAATAGACCGAATTTCACAAAATTCTGTAGATAAGTCACTTGTGGGTCACCCTGGTGCTGATTAGATTTTGGTAGGATTCGGAAAAAAATAATCTGCCTTTTTTGCAAAATGGCCCGAAAAAATCGCCAAAATATAAAATAAAAAAACTACGTATGCTCAAACATATCCATTAAATGCTTGTTTAATACGTAATTTTTAACGAAGAAAAGAATATGACCAACCCCATTACACTAGAACTAGCCTTTCTCCAGATATTTTAGTTTTTTCATATTTTCTCTACGCTGCCTTTGAAAATAAGTCCAGTTATCAAATGAAAACGAAAATTGAATTAAAAGTGAATTAAATTTATTTAAAATAAAGAGAACGTGGATATAAGTCTACAGGGCAGGTCACGTGCTGCCCACATCAGATTTTTTAAACCAGGAAAGAAAACAGTAGAAGTAGAAACGTAAATGACCGTCTCAATCAACTGGGCTTATAATATTTAAATCTTGAAGTGGGTTAAAGTACACATATCACTGAAAATCTTTGCCGGTTTTACTATAACCGTATGCATGGATAAGCCTAGAAAACAGAGAGTACCACAATGTCAGTCCACAATGTCTCTTGACAGATCTTTTTTTTTAAAGTAAAAATATCTAATTAAATCCCTCTTCGTCGTCGCTGAACTATATGATACTAACATTACATAATTCATCTACAAGATATGATGTAAAAAAAGTAAGGATGTCATAGGATAAGGCCACCCATATGGGGGAGGGGCGGACACCATTCAAGTGGGGGAGCTCCAGAAGGGTCTGGATCCACAAAATTGAGTGAGGCAAAGGCATGAAAAATTCACAAAAATGGGAAAATTTAATATGAAGGGGGTGGCATGATAAATGTTTGTAGGGCACAATTTCTTGGGCGACCATGCATAGGCTCTTCCATAATAAGTTCAGCGTAATAATCCCGAAAGGAAATGTTAGTCCGCCACGGCATCCAGTTAGCTCTTGACACTTGCAGCTTTCAAAAAGCAAAAAGCAAATCTGATAAGACATTGTTATCATTCCGGGCTCTTTGCTTCCCCAGTTTTACGACCTCGCAGTACATTAAACAAGATACCCTGACCCATCCATGTAAATTTTTCCTCCGATTAAAAAATTAGATCAAGCCGATCGCCTAATCTGTTTAATTTCTCGGAAAATGCCACCACACACGTGGGAACACAATCGGCCATATGTTGTGCGCCATCCCGAATCTGATTTCTGGGTCTACGAAAAGGCGCCATTCCGTTGCTCTGTTTTCGACGACAGGTCTTGACGCCACTTGTGCTGTTTCACTTCGCACTTATCGATAAGGCTTTGTCGATTGAGAGCCGGGTGTCTTATCGGGATGGCGAGAAGCGGCGCCCGTCACCGCGTCGCAAGAATCCGCGGGGGTCCTACGTAAAAAATTCCAAGTTGCTCAATACTTGTCATGGGTAGTTTTAGTACAACAGTGACATACTTATTATGAAGCTAATGATACTTAAGCTTCGGACCCCCAGCCAGAAGGTCTAGATTACCCAATGGGCACAAGTACGTGCTCATAGAGCATCAGCAAAGCAGGACCATCGAGAGAAAAGGGAAAAAAATTACGAAAAATATCATTTTCAAAGTAAATTTTAATATCTTTGAATTTGAATATGTGTAAAATATGTAACTAAAAATATTTAAATACAGAATCTCATACTAAGAGCTCTTTATTTTCGAGATTTTCACGAGCATTCAATTTCTCGAGCATTTTCGAAAGCATTCAATTAGAATTTTAACGTCATTCAAACGAATTTTTTGGTGCCTTCAAAAATGATTTACTTTATTGACTCGACAACAACTAACTGAACTCGACAATAATTAACTGAATTTGACATATGAATCTAACAGGATAACAAGTGCTTTTATACTTCAATAAGAGTGTTGAAAGGGTTAGAAAAGCTTGTAGAGGGCGCCTTTTTATATTTTGAGAGGGCGCAAAATACGACCCTGTTCCTGGATTTAGACTAAACTAGATTCTTTTGCATGTCTAATTTTTTATAAGAAAGCAGTATTAAACATACCAAACCATCATGCTTAAAACACTTCCTCACATAAATTAATGAAAAACTGCAGATGACATCACTGCAATACATGACGTCACTACCAGTAGTTTATTGCTAAAGGCTCCTAAATATACAGGTTGGTGCAACAGCGGTCATCTTGACTCCCAGTTAAAGCGATGTACATAGCGAAAAGAGGAGTACATTCTCGTCTTTTTTTCGGGATCTTGAGAAAATCAAAACATTCTAGACATTCTAAACATTCATTCTTGAATGACTGGTACCTTTTTTTTTAAAGCAGAAGCACCTATTTTACAGCTAAATTGTGTATCTAATATCGGCTGTGTAGTATGCGTACGCCATTGGAATAGCACAGGCAGACGATAACTGACTGGATCGGTTGAAGTCAATATGGCGGTTACATCAGTCTGTATATTTAGGATCCCCTTAACCGGGGCACATTAATCCGAGGGATAACGATGTTGGTCACCACGCCGCCGTGACTCGGACTCTTCCATATGACGTGGGGACGGACTGTGCCCATTCATGACTTGAGCCTAAACCCGTCGGCGACTGGGGTCAGGCTTGGCGGGACCCTCTTTGAACTTCGCCAGGTGAATGATTCCGTCAAATTTGCTGCCTTGGTTGTGTCCTCGCTGGTATCGAGATTAGTACTTCCCCGCCTCCCATTTCTCAGTGCGTAAACCTCAATCGGTCGTCTGGTAGGGCTGTTCTATCCTGTATATTCAGGAGCCTTAGTATGGCTAAAACAAATGGTACTATAACGATCGTTGATTAGTTACAAATAGTTATTTATTTTTCAAATGGTAAAAAGTGTAGATAAGTTACAGATTAGAATATTTGTTTAGTATTTATAACTATTAAATAAAATTTTCAAAAGTTAAAAGCTAAGACAGAAACTAAAAAAAAAATCTAAAAAAATCAGTTAATTAAAAAACGAAAAGTAAAACTTCAAAATAATATAAAAAAAACTGCTCAAAAAGATTATAAAAATTCCAATACAGGATCGATTACACATTCTTGAGTGATTACCATTATTTGAAAGACACCTATTGTAGATAACAGCACCTATGCACCGGTTTCGCGCTTATTATGTGCTTATCACACACACCTTTTTACCTTTATTTTAAACGAATTTACTCTACATTTCATACATATATAGATCAAAGAATACAGAAACATTAAAATCATTCAAAATCACACCGTTGCCTCTTGTATTTCATCGGTTTTTATTTGAAAATAAGTAATTTTCTGCAAACAAGCAAGATAAGAAACACTTCTGATGGCCCAAATGACGTCAAAAGCAGACAATACCACCTTTCTTTAAATACAAAAATAAGATGGTTGCGAACTAAAATTCTTAGAAATTATCATCGTTATCTTAAGTGTTAAATTTAAAGTTAAAAAAATACTTTCCGATCACGAGAAGCTGCAAATTTTTGCCAACCCTTATCATGCGGCTTATTGAAAGATGCCACTTCAGTATTTGAGGTATAAATATCTCCCACCCTGCAGATGTCTTCTTCTCATATTCAAGCGTGAATTGTTCCCGCCTCGTTGGCAACACATCAAGTGCTGCCTTATCGACAGCAGTGAACAAATTGCGCTATCTCTTCAAGTCAATTCCAACACGGCCGGTAGCGATAACGGCACATAATTGATCCGGATATCTGTGCTTTCCTCGCACAAGTAGTGAAGCAAATAATAACAATAATAAAAAAAAGAAAATTGTGTTTATTTAGTGAAGAGAGATGAACAGTAAACTTCCAGCTAATGGCGTCCATATCCCTGCAAGATTCCATAACAGGGTCGTCAACACCGTGTTGATCATCAGATTTTAGAGAAAAGGAAAACTGAATAACGTATTGTTTGTTGTAGATATATTTATATCCGGGAGAGATACTGGAGGATGATTTCTTAGAAGTTAAGTCCATAATTTAGTGTTTCCCACTTATAGCCGACCAAGAGACTGGGTCTATCTTGTATTAGGCGTCTCAAGGGCTACTGACATAATTATCTTTTTCTAAGTATAGAACTTAGCTGAGCTGTTTGTTAAGCGCAATAATTTTCATCGTTGATGAACAGTGAATTAAAAGTAGTTTTGTGTTTTGCATGAGTCTCAAGAGGGTAATTATTTGTCGAGTCTTAATTAGCCCCTTTGTGGGGAGCAGCCCTTTTCAAGGCGGATGGGCCTTGACTCTATAGCCATGGGAAATTGACGGAGTTCATCAGGGCTAGATCCTCATACCATGAACAAGACCCTTTCATGTGGCGGGAATATGACTAATGGGCTCCCATGGAACTTTTTCCAGGAGGTGGTAAACTCAATGATAAGACATAAAACATCGATTAGCTTGGAGCCCATGGTAGGACTGGTCAAATTGAGATTTGGCTTAAAACCGACGGCGACTGGGATTTTGACTTGGTGTTCTTCAGACCCTTTTGGTGAATGATTCTGTCGACCACGTAATCATTGAATGAGAGAATAGAACATAAGGATTTCTTATTATCTACATAAGGCTCAAGCTTAACGTGGAGAGAAGGCTCTTATAGCCTATCGAGTCCTCTATGGCAGGAATTGAAAAACTGGTGAATTTAAAATAATGTTACAAATAACAACTTTTTCTTAACAATTTAAGAAGGTAGCCAATAACAATGTGAGAAGATAGTTACGTTATGTTACAGTGTGTTTAATTTAAGCTACTAAATTTTCGCTGCGCAATTTTTTATGAAATGTGCTTATTATAAAAAGGACTTTTCTACTACTTTTCAAAATGCTATAATAATGATTTTAGAATTCATTTTCCAATTCTTATGATTAAGGAAACAATTTTTTCATATAAAAAATAAAAATAAATAAATGTTGGATATACTACATTGTATTTAGAAGTTCATGTATGACATAACCTTATAAGAAGATGTATGCTTTCTCCATACACAAGTAAAAGCGAATACTAAAAATTCTGATATATATAAAACATCTGAGAGTAACAACTTCATTTGTGTTTTTACATTCATTACTAGAACGAATTTACCTGGCGTTTAGCGGATATTCAAAGTAGAATAAAAAATTTCTGATTGACCCAATTTGTCTAAGGGGGTCGTATAAAAATTTAAAAAGTGTAACTTTTTGAAAATTAATGGGAGGACTATTTCATTAACGCAGTCTTATTTCCTACCTTACTTTCAACATTTTTGCAATTTACATAGCCCACTTATCTCCAACAGATAAAGAATTAAAGCGCGTTTCAATCTTTTTGGGACACCCTGTATGTATATATATATATATATATATATATATATATATATATATATATATATATATATAAAGTATATAAATATATAAAGTAAAAAATGAATTGAAGTGAAATAGCATATATGCGCTAGGTAGCAATAAATACTATGCACAATATAATATATAAAATATAAGATGTGAGACTAAAAAGGAAAAAGAAGGAAGGCTTAGCGAGATGCTTAAAGGCGGTAAGGGGTTGTGACCTTACACCGCCAGTTGTCAACATGCATGTCTTAAATGCCGCGGCATTGCACTCCTGGACGCCAGCACTGACTGAAGCCAACCTCCGAAGTGATAATAATAAGGTTTTATGATAATTATTATTATTACATCTTATATATTTTATATATATATATATATATATATATATATATATATATATATATATATATATATATATATATATATAAATTCCCAAATAGGACAAGTAGCAATGTACTCGTAAAATTTCTAGATAAGTAACGGCCGGGGGGAGTTGCGACCCCCAACACTCCGGTTAAAGCTTTTTTCCGCCATGGCAAACGCTCCCGGTAGCCGATACTCCCTACACTATTTTCTTCATGACTCTTATAAAACCGTAAAAAATTACATACATACATATACACTTTCAATTACTTGTAAAAATCCAAATGTTTACTATAATACGCTAAAACAAGCCAAAAAGGACACACTATAAAAATATAACAATTAATTTAAAATACTAATGTATGAAATCTCTTCACACGTGGTTATGTAATATCCCAATATCAATATATTCAAAAAATAATGTTTGAAATCCAAGTCAGAGAGGTTATATTTAAAAATTCGGATACAAGACCAATTGGCAACGCTATCGCCATATAAATACAATTGTATGAATTTACTTCACTCGTGGTTATTTAATACTTTAAAATCCATATATTCAAGACTAATGAATTCCAAGTCCGAGAGGTTATTTTAAAATTGGATATAAGACCTATTAACAACATTATTGCCATAAAAATACCAATGAATGAACTTAATTCACTCGTGGTTATTTAATCCTTTAAAAACTATGTATTCAAAAACTAATGTTTGAAATACAAGTCAGAGTGGTTGTTTTTTTAAATATGGATACAAGACCTATTATAAATATATATATATATATATATATATATATATAATTTCAATTTATATATATATTATATATATATATTATCATCATAACAATTAGGAGCCCCATTACGGACAATTGATTCCGCTGGAACTTTCAGTAACATCTCTTGCATGTGTTTTACAGTGGATCGAAAAAACTTGAACATTTTCTCCATTCTCGGAGAATAAAAGAAGTTTTACTAAATTAATTTTGTTAAAGTTTACTATGTTAACGTTTTACTAATTTAACAGCCACTGAATGAATTGTCGCAAGGCAAGAGAAGCGAAAAACGCCACTTCGCGACAACTTTCAAAAGTCGGCGATACCACAAACACCAGAGATTTGTTTTTAACATCTTGTCCCCAGGTGTTAATTCAAGGAAAGCAGCTCCTTCTAACTTGCTGAGTAATTATCGCAATTAACAGATTATAGCCTTCAAGAGTAGCTTTTCTTGTTGCTTTAGGAGACGACATGTCTTGAACATAAATAGACAGCGATATTCAAGAGAGGGGGAACTTGCCAAATTAAAGTTTTAGTTTTCCTGGACATTGCGAAGTTGCTGGATTTAGATTCGGTAACCAGGAATGATATGTCTCCCGAAAAAGTGCAATTTCATGAAAATGTTATTTGTGGATTTTATCCAATCCTTTTCACTTTCCCTGCGATACATGGTAATGTATAGGGAAATTATTGGAATCATGCCGTAAATCGGAACTCGAGATTTCGGCGAATCTGCATACATAGTTTAGGACCTATAGAATACGAAAAAACTATTTTTAGATGACGTCTGTGTGTGTGTGGTCTTTGTGTCTGTCTGTGCAATGTATGTATCCACTCTAACTCATAAACTAACGGACACAATTTCATAAAATTTTATAGGTAAGTAGCTGGTGCTGATTAGATTTTGGTACGATTCAGGATAGAAGAACCCGCTTGTTCTTCGCGAAATGGTCCACCAAAATCTCTTGTATCCACTTTAGTTAAAAAATTAATTGACCAAATTTCGCAAAATTTAGTAGATAAGTCACTTGTGGGATACCCTGGTGCTGATTAGATTTTGGTACGATTTTGAAAATAAAAAACGGTTTTTTTTCCCGAAATGGCCCGCAAAAATCGTCAAAATCTAAAATATAAGACTAAGTACGTTTAAGGGGACACTAGACGTTGAAATGAGCAAAAATCGACTAAAAAATTTTTAATATATAACATTATTTTACACATTTAACATTTGCTTACGGGCAGGACAGCGTCCATCCCAAACGAAGAACCTCCTAAAAAGACAGGTATTTGACATACCCTATCCCAAACTGTTCGACCCCCCTTTGCAGGCATTGGCGTCCATGGAAATCGCCGACAGAAACATTGCACTTGCAACAGACAACCTGAAACATTGCAACAGTCAACATTGAACCTGCAACAGAACCTGAAACATTGCAACCTGAAACCTGCAACAGTCAACCTGAAACATTGCAACTGTGAACATTGCACCTGCTGCAGCAAGTGCAATGTTTCTGTCGATGATTTCCATGGACTCTGCCTGCAAAGGGGGGTCGAACTGTTTGGGATAGGGTATGTTAAATACCTGTCTTTTTGGGAGGTTCTTCGCTTGGTATGGACGCTGTCCCTCCCGTAAGCAAAAGGTTGAATGCATTTTTTTCGAAACGGAATTTTGAAAGGTTTTACATTTTTAAAATGCTCCTTGCGTCTTAATTTGTGTCCGAGATGCATGAAATTTGGCAAGAAGACACCTCTCATACTTTTTAATGAAACTGTGTATGCATTTTATAATTGGACTTTTTTAAGGTAGTTAAAAGTGAATAAGAACCTAATTAAATGATGGAAATTAAGTTTTAATGCAGAAAAATATTTTGAAAAAATTAACTTTCTAAGGGATTTAAAAATGAATACCCAAATTTGTTCATAATGTGTTTTTGAGTGATCATCATGTAAAATTAATCAAAAATGTGAACAAATGGCACGTAAGGAACATTTTCAAATTTTCGTTAAAAAAATTACATTTAAAAAAAAATACAAAATTGTAATGAAATTGAAAAAATATATAATGGAATTGTATATAGTAATGTTAAGAGGAATATTTATACAAATTTTCACGTTTCTAAGTCAATAAATAAATAAGAAAAAATTTAACGTCCACCGTCCCCGTAAATAGATCAATTAAATGCTTATTTTATCCATAATGTTTGAGGAGGAAAAGTATAAAACCAACTGTAAGACTAACCGTAAGACTAACTATTTGAGTTTTTTCGCATTTTTGTAACGCCGCTTTTGAAAAAATGTCCAGTTACCAAATAAAAGCAAAAATTGAATTGAAAGTGCGAATTTAGTGTTATTTTGTGCAATTAAACTCAATTTAATTATTAAATAAATTAAGAGAAAATGAATTTGAATCTGCAGGGAAAGTCATGTGCTGTCCGCATCAGATTTTTAATATTAAATGCATATTGCTGATAGCATTAGAAATTAAAAATATCTGAAAAATGACATGTAAGAAATATATTTAAAGCACCGGAATGGTGTTAGCTTATATACCTGAGCGAAATTCAAAAGAGAGTTCTGAAAGATTGGTTGTTAAAAACAATACTTTTTACAAGATTATAACGAAATTAAGCAGATTGTTAAACTGTTTTTCTACGTTTCTTGGTTCTGAATCAAATTGTTTGGGAACCAGATATAAAAATTAAGTAAAAAATAATATTAATTACCTCTAAACACTATATAGAAATGTATTTGCATTTCTCTGTAGGGAATATTGATGTAGTTATCCCATAGATCCGGCAAACCTATTAACACACCAGCATAACTGGGGCAGTAATAACATTTTGTTCAGGAATGCAGCGCCACCCATAGAAATTGTGAGACTCTTAAAAAAATTATCACGCTACTCCCCCCCCCCCCCCCCCACACACACACCTTTATATTTGATTTTCCCTCTTTACGAATCTCTCATGTATACAAACAAATCCCTAAAAAAATATCTGAAAGACTGGACCCCTTCTAGTGACTTATTTTACTCGAGCGTTATTCGTCAAAGGCGCGGTTTTGAGAAATGCCTAAAGTACATAAATCATGATCTTCGCAGCAGACAACAGGACTATGCTATTTGGAACTTGCGACATGGTTTTCGTAACGTTATTATATTTATAACATGAAACATGTTCAGCCTTTTTTTTTTTAGAAAAATCTTCATGGGTGCATGCTTCCATTGGGTTTATGACTATAGTCTTAATAATGTATCTGCTTTCTTCTAACACTTGTAAAACTTTACAAATCGTATAAATTTTTAACATAATGTAGTATTGATTTTCCTCCATATATACAATATGTTAAAAGAAAAGCAAGAATGCGATTTTTTCAGACATTAGGCTGCAGTAATACCTCCAAGCTGTAGTTTGTAACTTTTCAATATTTCAGTATCTTAAGACACACGCTTTTGTGGCACATTCTAAATTTTAATGTCTCATTCAAAATTACATTGTCTCTATTTTCCAAATAACCTTTTTTTCGAACCCTAAAACATCACCCAAACATGGTAAGGCGGCATGAATCCTTTTATCGATGGGTCATAAACTTCTTTCCTACAAACTTTTCTATACTTCGAGTAGCTTAATATCATTATTAAGACACTATAAATTTATATACAAAGCTCCCCACAACCCAGTGCAGATGTAATGACTAAAATACGAGCTTCTGAGGTTAACAGCAGGTTCGAAAGGCATAACATTAAACATCCGCGGTAGTTTTCTTCTTGGCAAAGCAGGAACTTTCTGCTACAGCAGAGGGGCGAAGTCATCGCATTAAAACCGGCCGTAATTACCTGAGCAGGGTCGTGAATGTCTTTAACGGAGTGTTATACACGTGTAGAATACCAGGGCTGTTGTCCGAAATTAGTGGACTTTTACGACGACTTTAGGAGCAAGTCTTTTGTCCACACAGCAGAATGTGGATCCGTTTACACGGCGTAGAGTTGTTAAACAGTGCTCGGTTTAGAGGTACTAATTACCAGTTAGGACGGATTTTTTTTTCTTACATCTCGGGAAAATAATCTTTCTTTAGAAATTTTGTCTTTGGCGAGGATTAGGGCCAGATAATGATGGGGTAAAGACATGTTCTTTTGAAGAAAGTGCCGTCGTAAGACTAGCTGTTCTTACAGATATTTCCTAACACATTTCGAGTCAATAGACCCATAATTTGAAGCTTTGGGTTATTTCATGGTTTTGGAATAAATTAAGTGTATAGAATTTTTGAACACCTTTTAGAAAGTTAACAGAGATGAGAAACTGGCTGAACATTTTTCATTTTGCAGGGTTTAATAGACTGTTAAGTTAGATTCGATAAAAGAGGCTACTTGCTTTTGCAAATTTATATAAAGATAAATAAAGATGGTGTAAGATAAAATAAAGTCCCTGATAAACTCACATTCGAATATAAAGCTTGATATTTAGTTTTAATGCTGTCTGAGATGTCTCTTATAATTAGCATGTGCGTTGATTCATTGCAGGGAGTCATGTGTGGATTCATATGAACAACACACATGATATTTCTAACTACAGACCCAATACCATACTGTCCCCATTTTTACAAAGTGTATTATGCATGAAAATATCTTTTCTCAGATTAAGCAAAGGATATCCCCTTAACATCACGGATTTGTATAAATGCACTCAAACTTATCTAATTTAACTTGATTTACTTATGACATTATTGATGCCATATTGAAGATAAGAAGCAAGTGGATGATTTTAACATTTTCCAACATAGTTGTTTATGACTTTGTTCATTCTGTCTATCTGTCTGCCCCTTTGGCGCTATTGCCTTAAAAATGACTATATCAAAATGAAATTTTAGTGTCTTGTTGAGATGGTCTGTGGGACACATGGGAATGAAAATGAATAATATCACCCAATTAGTTTTGGATTTAACCCGAATTGAAAAAATGAAATACACTGAATCCTATGGGACTTAATTTTTCAAACATTTTTTAAGCATAGTTAAAATTCACAAATTGCTTTGAAAATTTTAGGAAATATTCAAATTATCACGTAAAATGTGAAAAAAAAATTCATCAAAATATGTTAATTCATTTTTTGAATAAAAATTGAAATAATAATTACATCTATCTTATATGAAGAGATCACGTACGTAATTCATTGCTAAATAAAATATGACATCCATATTTTTTTCGTTAGTAAAAATCTTGATTTTTAAAGAAAGCTTATATTTATATTTAGTGTTGCATCCGTCCTAAAACCGCTTTATTTTTGCATATTAGCTGTGAATCTATATTCTGTGCCTATGCAATTATTTTAAATTAGTTTTACTAAACTTTGATTATTTCTACAACGAAGCCTAATTTTTAAGTATGCATAATGTATACAAAAAAAGCGATTGCAAGATGAGTTGTATAAGAATTGCTGAATTTTTTTAACACAAAATTATTTAGCTCTGGAGTATGGAATATAAGTGATATGAATGAAATATTCATTGATTTTACTTAAATAGAGAAGCAGACAATTTTATAGCATTGCCGTTCTTGATGAAGTTTTAAGTTTCCAAGTAAAATAAATTATTGTACTGCAATAATTAAAAAAACATCATCGCTAAATGCATCGCATTTTAGAGATGTTTAAATAAAATTGCATTTCCGTTGGAAATGTTTCATAATCAATGCTTTATGCATGATTAATCTTTCTTGTCTATACTGATTTTAATAAAGCGTTTGATCGTACTGATCTTGAGTTTTTAATCCGTAAACTTGTGTTTCCGTATTTATGTATCGACTTCGTTATACTTGTACATTACAAATAGATTTTATTCTGTAAAGCATTTTGTCATTAGTTCTAGATATAGTAATTACACTGGTGTTCCTCAAGGTTTAAATTTCGGCCCAGTTAATTTTTTTAAATACCCCGGATTTTTATAACTGCCAAATATACAAATTTATTTATATTTTAAGTAATTAAATATTGAAATACTTATAGGAATTGCGATGTTAGTAAGATATTTTAACATCTAATTTAATTAAAAGAAAACAAGAACATTTCAAATAATAACAATTAAAATTAAGTAAAATATTTTAAAATTTGAATATTTAAAAGTAAACTAATAAATGTTTAAATTAAAGGTGTTTGCAACTTCAGAGAGATCATATGACTTTTAGACTTTGGCGTATTTTTTGGCCAAACACATTTCGGACCTCTTTAAGGTTTTATCTCTTGTTGGTTTTTAACACTTTACAACATAGTTGAAAAGTGTTTATGATTTTGTTCATTCTGTCTGTCTGTCTGTCCGTTCGCACGATAACTGCCGTAAAAATGACTTTATCAAAATAAAATTTTAGTATGTTGTTCGGACGGTCTGTGGGACTTATGGGAATATAAATGAATAATATCACCCAAATAGTTTTGGATTGAACACGGGTTGAAAAAATGAATTATATTAAACCGTATGGGACCTAATTTTTCAAGCATTTTTTAAGCGAATTTAAAATTTGCAAATTGATTCGAAAGTTTTAGGAAATATTCAAATTATCCAGCAAAAAATATGAAAAAAAAATTCAAAAAAATATATTCGGTAGTTTTTAAAATACAAATTAAAATAATATTTACACTCATATTATATGAAGAGATCATGTGACCCACTTCAAAATAAAATATGGCAAGTATTATGTCAAAATCATGATTTTTAAAGTTCGTTTTAATTTATTTTAGTGTGGTATCCGTCCTAAAGCCGCTTTATTTTTGCGTAATTTCTGTGCATCTATTTCCTGATACAACGTAATTACAAGATATTTGAGTTTAAATGATCATCAAACTTTGATTATTTCTGCAACGAAGCCTAATTTTCACTTATGGAGAATGTAAACACATCAAAATGTAGGATGAGTTGTATAAAAATTGCTGCATTCCTTTAACGCAAAATTATTTAGCTCTGGAGTTTGCAATATAGGTGATATGAATGAAACAATCATTGATTTTACATAAAGAAGCAGACGATTTTACAGCAGACCTTTTCGATGAAGTTTTAAGCATAGAGTTGAATTACTTTTACCTCCATGGTTTTAAGTTTTAAAGTAAAATAAATGATTGCAGTATTGTGATGAATGAAAGGAATGGAATAAAAGTGTATAAATGAAATATGTACTGCTTTTACATTTTACCAGGCGATTTATATTTCAATGACGTTTTAAGTTTTCAAATATAATAATTTATTGTAGTATTGTGATAATTTTAAAAATATTAACGCTGAATCTATCATATTTTAGAGATGTTTAAATAAAATTGCATTGCAGTTGGAAAGTGTTTCATAATCAATGCTTTATGCATGATTGATTTTTCTTACTTTGTGTTACCACAGGAAAAGAATTAACATTACGCAATTTAAAATAAATTATAGCGAACAAACAAGTTTTATTCATGTTAAAATCATAGAGAGCGCACTTTATGTCAGATTTGAAGTACATTATATTGGGAACTATGTGTATCATATGTAATATTGAATTATCGTTGACTTGACAACCCTTCCCAAAAGTCGCCAAGTTGGCGATTTGCGTAAAATTTATTGCCAAGTGGAAACGTTAAATAGACAAGCGCATAAATATAAACATAAGAGCCTTTCAGTATAGTATAATGTACAGCCATACGGTATTAATGCAAGAAGTTGGCTGTATCAAAATCCGTCTTATTAACAAGTACCTGCGCCCTCATCTTGGTGATATGGCGCAGAATACCTAAATGTCTGATAAGCTATTATTAACTCAACACCTTCAATCAGGTAACCAATTGTCTAGAGGAAGTTTCCTCCCGTTGCTAATGCTGGACATTAGTAAAAATGTTACTAGGCATTCTAGACAAGTTCATACTCGTCTACTGAGAGATTGGATGGATGCCTGCTTTGATATTCAGGAGATGTTGATGCCCATGATCACCGGATTTGTTGATGTGCTGGAAGAAAGTTGGTGCATCAGAATTGCAGGATTCGTTTAGATGCTGATCATGCATCGTGTTTCTTTCTTGTGGTGAAAGAGATGAAGGAAGAGAAGAAGAAAGGGAATATTATAGACTGGGTTAGGCTCTGAGACAACTATATTAGCGAATCTGGTTTATGAAAAACATTTTTTACAAGTTGGAATAAAATAGAGATTGGACCTATAATAATTTACCTTTATGGTAACGAAAATGAATTACTCATATGATGAACTCTTGGTCAGATCCAAATGCCTCATATACTATAATATAGGAGTTATCTCAAATGTTCCATAATCAATATTTAGACATTTTTTTTTTGAAGGCTGAAGGAATTATTGAAATAGGTATACATATAGGGATATTTTATGGGACGTGGGATGTATGGGAGAGAACAATTTCGAGAATGTTTTGGCTATTATCCCATGATCTCCCATGTACCCATGTAAAGGAACACCATTTGAGCCAGTCAACAAAGAATTTTTCGTAGCTAGGATTCCTTTGGTACTGGCATATTTCAAAAGGAAATTCTATAAAGACTCTTTAGGGTTTATATTCTGCATTAATCCGATGTAAGGGTTTATGAATTAGTGTTGCATTTTTGTGACATTTGAAATGTGGAAGACAGACCAAGAGAGGAATTGCATTCAGAGTAACACTAAAGCTTGCGGGACACTTTGCAGCTTCATAGTCACTTGGTATTGTTCTGGTTTTACTGTGATGCTAACACAATGATCCTCTGGTGTCGCCATTGGTACATTGGTGCCATTAATCTTACATTCCAGAATATGCTTGTAATAGGGTGACTTAATCTGTGTGGAATATATTTTGCCTGACGTGTGTGTTCATGTACTCGGGTAATTTGATTAATAAGGATATTCATATCATAAAATTTGTTTTGCTTTTAAAATTTGAGTGATTGCAAGTCAAAATTCAATTTAGTCACCCCCAGTATATATAAGTACCTGTAACACCTAAATATCACCTAATAGGATTTTTTTTTAGTTCGGAGCATTAATTAAAACCCATACCTGCTTTACTTCTAACAACCTGAATCTTTAACGCTTAGACATGCCGCTGGCTTAAATAGATGAAAAACGAAATCACATAAAAAGGCAATTAGTTTTCCTTGAAAAGATCTAATTTGAAGATATAACATCTTAAATAAAAAACTGTGTGAAAAACCCAAATCTCATCGAACAAACAAACAAAAAAAGTTTCTCTTTATAAGAGTAGCTCTTACTCCTTTTAATATTACCATCAACAGATAATAATTTGCATTGGCAGAACACTAAAAGCCTGTTATCAAATCTTTCCATTTGAGTTCTTTTTTTCCTGCTTGAAACTGGGATGAGCCTGAGAGTTAACCTTCGAAGATCATGTGGGCGGGGTCAAGCAGAAAGTGCAGAACATTGATCTACGATCAAATTAAAATCTTCATGGTTCTTTAAAATCATAAAACCGTAAAACTTCAGACATAAGTTTATACTTAGGTGAGAGCAAATCATATGGTAAAAAATAACTGGGATTAGGAATACCAGGGATTAGCCTGAGAGTTGATTTTCGAAGATCATGTGGGAGGGGGTCAAGCAGAAAGTGTAGAACATTGATCTACGAACAAATCAGAATCTTCTCTGGTACTTTAAAAGCACAAATCCTTAAAACGTCAGACATAAGTGTATGTCAAGGTGACAGAAAATTTTATGGTTAAAAATAAAAATGTACTTATATATGTTGGTCACGGTTATAACGTGATAGAATTTTGAGATTCGCCATATATATATGTTAGCCATTTTAATTATTTAAATCGTCATTTTACTCAGTGGAATAAAAGGGAAGAGAAGTGTATTTAGAATAAGAAATATTCCATATTCAAGTGCCACAAATCATAAAAGAAAGCTTTGTATTTTGTCAGAAGGAAGAAAGCAATATTTCTGCAGAAGTCAGGTTATTATTTTATGACAAAGAATTTTATGTACACACCCTTTTTGAAGGTTAAAGGTTTCTTTTCAAGATTTTGTTCCATAACCAAGTCCTGAATTTCGTCATATATAAGATTAGATTGTGTTCTTTAGTATATTATAAAATTGTTGGTCTGATATTTTTATGACAAGAACTCGCTTATTTTAAAATAAAACAAACAAACAAACAAAAAATACTTTGGCTCTGTATATGCAAAATGAGTTATATAAGGTTCCTAAGAAAGCCCCATTACCCTTGCAAAGAAAGTTCCATGATTGTACTCGTTAGGTCTATGTATAGTAAAGCGACCATGCTTGATCGAATAAAAGTGATTGAAACACCATTAGCGGAGAATTATAAACGATCAGAAAGAAAAAGGAAATTTTAAAAACAACAAAGTGAGACAGACGTAAAACGCCAACTCCAAAATTATAGGGAATTACCTAGTGAGTAGGGATCGACAACAAAACTGTTACAAAATGCATTTATTTACACAATAAAGTTATTGGCAAATAGCTGTCATATTCAAGAATACCAAAATAAGCAACACTCACACGCACAGGTATGGTACACTCATGACTTTTTTTTTTTTACCGCTATAGTGTTAGCGATTAAATTTACGTATTTACAAAGAATTACGTGGCTACAGGGGGTGACACGTAAAATTTATTTTTCAATACATTTAACGCAGTTGTACTACAGTCGATTATCCAGAAGTTTGCTGTAATTTTGTCAGGACCGTTTTTGACCATAGCCAAAGTACACAAATGCTGGGGCCAGCGAAACTGTGGAGCCCATCTTTAGTGCTCAATGTAATTTTTTTCACCATAAAAGTTTCACGGAGGGTACTTATAATTTGATTTTGCTTAGGGGCCCCGGCAAGGGTTAAGTTGGCGTTGAATTTAATTTTTGGTTATAATCATACAATGGAAAATATTACTATTGAATATAAAAAGTCATTCAATTTTTACTTTGTGAAAAGGTTCATTTTTGTCATTCTCATTTTTGCAACTGAGATTACTTACATTAATTCTCACTACTCGCTCAGTGTTGTTGTTGTTGAGACCCAGACCGTCCGACCTACCAGGAAGGTGTAAGGTAACTTGTATGGACGGCCGGGAAGTGCCACCCAATTTAGACCGGAACCCAGTGGGGGAGGCATCCACAGGGACCGTACCCTCCTTCCCCTACCACCAACCTCTCGGAAGGACTTACGGACCCACATGTTTAACGTGATCGTACTCCGCATGAACACGGCGGCATTTGTGGTAGCGTGCAAATCTAGCGCGCAAACCACGGGGATACCGCACCCGAGATGGCCAACAGCACGCGGTGTTCCGAGGTGGTCACCCACCAAGTACTAACCGCGCCCGATGCTGCTTGACTTCGGTGATCTAACGATACTCGCTCAGTGTGTATTTTCGCAACTCGCTTAGTGAGTATTCTCACTCGATTGCTCACATTGCTTTACTTGCTGTATTTATATTGCGAGATCTATGTTTTGCATATATAATCTCTGCAAATTATTTATTTTAATATAATCCCCGAGTTCAATACAAACACTAATATGTCCAACACATAATTTGATTTTAAATTAACAAACCTTGATTGTGTGGATACAATTGATAAAACTTATTCTTATAAGTTGATCGTTTTGAAAATAAATAGTTCTATTTTAGCTATTAATTCAAACAACGATACTGAATACCACGGAAAAGACTCCATTTGTTTTTCAATAGATATCGCGCTCTGTATACGGAGAGACAAAATTTTTGCGGAGTACGATCACGTTAAATATGTGGGTCCGAAAGTCCTTCCGAGAGGTTGGTGGTAGGGGAGGGAGGGTACGGTCCCTGTGGATGCCTCTCTCACTGGGTTCCGGTCTAAATTGGGTGGCTCTTCCTGGCCGTTCAAACAATTACCTTATACCTTTCTTGTAGGTCAGACGGTCTGGGTCTCAACAACAACATCAAAAAATTGCCGACCACTCATCCTGTTGCTCATACCCTAGGGTGAGTCGGATGGCCTTGGTTTTCAACATCAAAAGACTAAAAGACTATTTTTTTAAACACTACT
This sequence comes from Amaurobius ferox, assembly GCA_951213105.1. Taxonomy (NCBI): domain Eukaryota; kingdom Metazoa; phylum Arthropoda; class Arachnida; order Araneae; family Amaurobiidae; genus Amaurobius; species Amaurobius ferox. Next base: position 80,014,446 of record OX578149.1, on the reverse strand, counting down.
TTTTCCATTGCTCGCTACGCTCGCTAAACTAGCGTTTCAAGTTTAATTGTTTATAAGAATTAACAGAGATATAACTGTTAAATGCGTTTATATATTTATATTTTAATCGAAATTATTCATGACAATCATAGTTGCGAAATTCTTTGATTATTATTTTTTCCCCCAATGGCCAGGCACTAGACTCTAGCACTAGATTCTACGTCGACTTACGTCGTTTGCCCTAGGTACGGCCGAAATCGTGAACCATTTTGCCCAGACGCACCAGAGGGGGGGGGGGGGCGGAACACACTGCGCCCACAACACACAACATACATGTCTTACGTGGGACTCGAACCCACAACGTGGTGGCCGATCGATCGCTGGAAACGCTCGCCTTGACCGTTCGGCCACCACGTCGACTTAAATGAGCCAACAGCGCACGGTGTTCCCAGGTGGTTACCCACCCAAGTACTATCCGCGCCCGATGCTGCTTAACTTCGATGATCTAACGGGAACTGGTGTTTTTAGCACGGTAGAGCTGTTGGCTCTAATTCTTTGATTATAAGAATTAACAATAATACCTGTCTTCGGCTATCCTTGTGACGTTTTTGCCAGCACACAGAAGTGGAATGTTGACTAGACCCAGTGGCGGCTCGTCTATAGACACTGTGGCACTGTGGCCTGTGGGAACGACAGTGCTCTCTCTCCCTCGCAGCCTCGCTTGCAGCTTCCTATGTGCGCATGCGCTCAACAGTCAAACACCGCTCTCTCTCCCTCGCAGCCTCGCGTGCAGCTTTCTATTTGCGCATGCGCACATAGGAAGCTGCACGTGAGGCTGCGAGGGAGCGAGAGCACTGTCGTTCCCGCAGTGCCACAGTGCCTATAGACGAGCCGCCACTGACTAGACCCATCAAATCTTTGTCCCCATACTAACAATGCTAAATTTTATTAATTAATATTTGTTTAACTAAGGCTTTGATCAATATTCTAATCCTAACTTGCACATCTACAGGTTTATATTAGTCTATATGCAAAATGTCAGAACTCAGCATTCTGTAATCTGTTCGTAATGAAGTGTCAAAAACTCGCAGGATTTTTTTAATATAGAGAGATTGTATATATATATATATATATATATATATATGCAATGTTTTTTAATTTACTAAAAATGCTGGAAAAATTGGTATCCCTTTCCTGATCTGATCTCACTTAAAATTAATTTTTCAATTCAACTGAAAGTCTATAAGAGATATTGTCATTACAAACAGATAAAGACAACACTAAAGAAATGGTTTATTCCCAATGAAGCATGTTGTAAATCCATTAATCCTAAATTAAACTTGTAAATCCCTTATTATCCAAGAGTCCGATTTAAGACCTCATCACAATACTTCCCCTTTACATATACTATATATATTGCACGAAAAGTAAATATAACTTTAAGTATTCCAATTTATGTGAATTAATTAAAGACTTTCGTCTTCACTATAAATTCACACATTCTATTTCGCCATATTGCATCGACAAGCATCCAGTCTTGAATAAACCATGCTTACTTGACGAATGCAAATACGAATTCGCAAATTCCAATATAGCACACAAGAATTCATTAGCTAGAATATCAGTCAAACAGATAATCTTAACCACAACTACGTGCCAAACTGGCAAACACGTGGACCGAGGTCATCACTCACTGTTAAGGTTTGCAAATCGCAATCATCCAATATGTAAATACGTTAGCGCAAATAGTTGCAGGCCGATTTGGATCGTCGGATTGAAATTTAAATTTAAGACTATCGTATAGTTTAGTGTAAGTGAGCAGGGCCGACCATGCGAATTGTGGGCCGCCTACATGAACATTTGTTACGGGTCCACTACATATTTGATTTTACCCTTCCTTGTGAATTTTTTATGGCTTTTCCACTCCCAGAAAAAAAATTGGGAAAGGGTTACTGTGCTATTTCTTACGTCTGATTCGTCCATTCTGACGTTTCCACTCGAATGATGTCCCTCTCTGGCTATGGGAGGCTCCGCAGTGAGCATAACATAAACGAGTTTAATGTAATGCGGCTGGCCAGTTCGGAGATCAAGGGTTCGATTATCTGTTGGGGCAGCACGGCTCTTTAAAATGGCGCCCGAACAAATCAACTCTGTAGGTTAGTGCAAAGATGTCGGAGGTTTGAAAGTGACCCTTGTACGGATTCAGTGGACTCTGGAAGATTGAGAGCCGATTTCAAATTGAGAGGATAACGACCACGCAGGATACTAACTTGGGTAAAAACATTAGTAGCAGGAGACTAACCTGAGGTAAAAATAGCAGGAGGTGGTCAGTCAGATTGTCAATTGCCCGCTAATCTGACATTAGAGAGTGGAGAATGCAAAGTCCACTTCGACGATAAGAGCGTGCAATTTCGTCCCAGTAGCTGAATGGTAGGGCGTCGGCTGGCCAGTTCGGAGATCCGGGGTTCGATTCCCGGTTGGGGTAGCAAGGTTCTTTACATGTTATCCATAATAAGAATAGTTTACATTTGAAATTTTTTTTATAAAATTTATTAAATAAATTCCTGACTATAATTCATATAATTTTTTATTTGATCTTGTTCAGGATAGATATTTTAATATATTGCATTGCAGTCGGTGCCAGATTAAAAATTTTTAGGTCCCTCGGCCAGCAGTATTTTCGGGGTGGGGGCTGTAATTAATATAAACTAACAGATTTACAGGCTATTTCTTGAAAAAAAATATTAAAATATCGTTGAATAAAAAGTAAAACCAATTCTTTCAACAAATATATTAATACAGTACTAGATTTCGTTTGTCAATATAAACCCTATGGAGAACTGATGTAATTGCTCAAACAATAGGCCGATATGACACATAACCCAACCCCTTGCCTACACCACTGCCCCAATAAGTAATATATCTCTGACTGCATTCGTTGAGTAAACTTTTCCTTGCATTCAAATTGTTTTACTTTTTATTGGTTGAACAAAATTTGTCGGTCTTTATAGAGTTCGCAAATATGTGAAACATAGCAAGTTTTCTCACTGTCAGTGCAGGTATCGGTCATTTCAGGCTGACGAGAGCATAATATGTACGAAACCGATTCATGAACACTGTTATCTGGAATGAGAGCGTTATTCTAACTTTAGAAACTGGTTCTGGGAGTATGCTTAACAATTAGTTCGCAACATAACGTGAATGTTTTAAAAAAGTACTGATTGTTAGCGTTTAATAGCGTACTAGTTAACATTTTGGAAGCTCACTACTAGATAAAGTAACATATTTAAATCTTTCAAAAACATCACTTCATAGTAAAAAAAAATCTCTGCCAAGTACAAGAAACAAAAGACTTTTTTCCATAATGAAATCTCAAAATGGTTTGACCCAAGTTCCCACAGGACCGAAGCTGTACCTTCAGGTCTAGAGTACACTGTTGAAAGATCATAACCCATCTTCAAATAGAAGTTATGATTCTTCATGGTTAGAATCAGGGCTATGATCCTCCAACAGGGTACTGTAGACAGGAATGAAGAGCATCTGTTTTTGACTTGGTAAACCCTTTTGTGATTTCATAACTTTTTGGGGAAAAGTCTCTTGTTTCTTCTACTTGTCGGGGATCATGAAGTGGTGTTTTTGTGAGATTTCAGTACTATTTATAAAAATATTTATCAACATAACATAGCTGATATTACAAATTGAACAATATTTGAAATTTATCTTTAAGTTTAACTAAAAAGTATGTAACTTTCACCAGAATACACAAAATGGGCCATACTTGATTAAAATCGATTTAGTAGTTTAGGCTGTATATCTGTCAACACTGAAGATAAAGTAACAAACTTAAATCCCTGTGTTATAATTGTTCGAAATTCATTTATAAGCCATAGGTTCTGATCAAAATTGCCCTTCTATGTTCTAAACTATGTTAGATCTGCAAACTTACCAAACACACTCTTCGTACTTCGTTACAAACAGATCTTCACATTTAATGCTGCCAATACATCCAACGGCATCCTCGGCGATGTATCGAAATAAATTGCACATGAATCACCTGATTAATGCAAATGCAAGTCTGAAATCCTTATAGGGAATTCGTAAATTCAGTTCCACAGCGGTCAGATGATTTGTCAAACGTGCAGCCCCTTCTGAAACACCCCCCTTTCCCCCCATTGCTACAAATATGTGGTCAGCTTGCGAATCTGCGCACTTTAGCCAGCCGTCATCGTTATCTCATGCAAATGTTGGCCACGTAGGATGCAGATGTGGTTATGGAAGTGACGAGGGAACGCTTTGGATCCATTTGAATGGTCGTTTTGAAATTGAAATTTAAGCGAATCTTTATTATTTGGAGTGCCGAAGATGCATTCGTCAGCGCTCAAAATAATGATGCTCGTTAGATTAGAAGGGTTTGGGTTCATTTGGCATTTGCAGAATTGCTTTGCATTACTTTGTATGCCATAATATTTATTTTATTTTAAACGGGATGATTTGGTATTCTTATAATGGCGTGATGGATGTATGTCTCTTGCGGTGTTTAGGAACGTGTTTAGGAATGGTACAGTGACCGGAAAATCGGATTCTAGTAAATTTTGAAATAGAATGTGAGATAACACGCGACGTTTCCTACATACTCTGTTGAATATACAGGGCCGAAAGAAATATAAAATCAACGACTAGTTGTATAAGGGAAGTGAAATATGAAAAATAATTATCCAACGGCAGAGAATTTAGCTATGATAGTTGCACACCCCCCGGAATGATAATTTTATAAAAATGCAAAATATAATTTTTTATTCCTCCCCCCTTCCCTAATCAACATGATGTCAATCAGTGATATTTTCGCTGTGCCTAATAAGGGCAAAAAATGTACTCGGTACTTTTTGATGAAAAATTCGTTGAGAAATCGATAATTGAAAAATCCTTAATTTATTCTATTTTACCTGAACTGCAAATGTGAATATTTTACTTCCTATAAAAGAAAATATAAGGGATATCAATAGATCTATTTAAAATAGAAAAATTAGCAATTGAAATTTGCTTAAATATAATTTTGAAAAATTTATTTGTTACTAGTCTTTTTTAATCGAACGAAAAACACATAATAACAATTATTTTTGGAATGCCTCAATGAATTTTTTATCAAAAGATAACAGGGAAATTTCTTTTCGCTTTAATAAATCACGGAGAAACATTTTTCTGATTGACATTTTTTTAGATTGGGGGAGGTTGCCGTACAAAAAAATTAAATTTGAATGATGAAGATGAGATTGATTTGTAAAATTAATAATAATCTGGCTTTATCTCAATATTTAATTAGATTAATTATGAGGCTTGGTGCAAGAATTACCAGAATCAGTTTTCAACCAATCTGACTCAAGCTCATCACTCTCAAGCTGAAAGAATGACTTTTTTGATCAAAATAGAGGTGGAATTATTTATAAGTCAATGAATAATCATTTTACCATTTCACTCACTATGGTTTAAACTGCCGATATTTTTTCTCTTTTATGAGTGCCAGCAGTATTTACATCGGAGAAAGAGTGAACATTAGATCCCAATGAGTTTAATTCACTCATTTGAAATGAAAGTGATTGTATTGAGTTAGAAATCATTTATATTTTTAATACACAAAATGCAAATGCCAGGATTGACTCCCATATCACATGTTGTTGTTGTTATTGTTACTAATTCGTCTTGGTCTATCCGATGGCTACCGTCGAATAAACCCATCCAATAAACAATTTATTTCAGCAATTCATCTGAAATATCCTATACTCTCAAGCGATTCCGATGTAGATCATGAGGATCCAGATCATTCCAAGAAAGTAAGTGATCAAGAGAGGCCTGTGCATACCTGCACGCGACAGACAATGCAGTTTTTGTCCATTGAGAAATCTCAGAGTTTTGATATAGTCACTGCGAAGTCTCAAATTCCATATCAGATTACTTCTTACATTATTGTATGTCAATATGAAAATATCATTGAATAGGGCTTTGTTCCATAAATGCCAATATTGACGTTGGATAAAACTTTTTAAAATATTTTCTTTTCAGAACGTTCAATGCCACTGTTTGGTTATGTCAATGAAAAAATGAAGAAATACTGTTATTTATAGGATGAAATAATGGTTTCGAAAGATTAAATAAAATGTTTGAATATAACAACACATGTGACATCATTTGCTCTTATTATTGTCAGACATGTATACTGAGGTAAATATGTATAGCAATTACTACCAGAGCAGACAAAAGTTATTTTTCTTTTTGCAATATCATCTTACCACTTTCACAAGTGCATTTTCCCTAAAATCCCCTTTATTTGAATTTTCGAAATATTAAATTTTTCCTTTGATTTGGAAGCTATGAATGAGATCAAAACCGAGATTCTGATTCGAGTGTACGTTTTCGACAATTAACCAAGGCGGTTTTTTCAGTATTCTTTTTCATCGTTGTCTCTAATTCGAATTTCTGAAAATATCGGATTGTTCCGTTGACCTGGAATCTAAGACGAATTGGATGAAGCCCAAACCGAGATTCTGGATAGGACAGAAGTACTTTATAATTAACTAAAGAGCTTTTGAGATTATCTCTTCACATCGTCACCCCTAATTCGAGCTTTCGAAATTTTAGATTTTCCCCTTTGCCTCGCATTTGAGGCGAATGCCCCAAAACAAGATACTCAAAACAAGATTCTAGTTATAGTGGAAGTGCTCGATGATTTCAATATGTCATCCAATCAGTGACCCAATCAGTCACTGCATATTATATAGAATACGGAGGGAATGCAACGCCTTACAAATTGAGTAGAGTTAACAAATTGACATTCAAATCAAGTAAACAACTTTCGAAACTTACTTGAAGAATGCAGGCATATGTCAGTTAGTTTGACTACAAATGTTTCGAGGGTGTTGTAAGCTCCTTTTCTCAGGCCAAAAGAACTGTGCATGCCCAACCGCTAAGAACGAACTGCGGGAAGGCAGGCAAAAATAAATTCAAAGAGCTAGAACATTCAAAGCGATTTCGCTAGCGGGTGGTATTAGCCATTGAAAAAACTAAAAACATCTTCGTACCAGCCATTGAGTTTAAGAAGAGAGTGAAAAGTTTTAAAATGGCGATACCGAATTTTTGCTTTACGCGTTTTAGTTCTGTTTTAATTCATTTTTGCCTTTCTTGTGACATTCAGCTCTTAGCTGTTGTTAAGGGCGCATACTGTTCTTCTGGCTTGAAGAAGGGGGCTTTTGGCATGAAGAAGGGGGGCTTTTGGTATGAAGAAGGGGGCTTCTGATACGAAGACGGTGGCCCTCGAAATATTTGTAGTCAAACTAACTGACATATGCCTGTTTTTTTTTCAAGGAAGTGTCTGGCCACCGTCAAGACATTAAATTCGCAAATAGAGGGAAATATGCTTTTAAAGTTGTATTGTTATCTCTCGGACTAGTGGTACTAGGTTTTAAGACACAGTGGTACTAGGTTTTAAGACACAATTGAATTCTTCACTTATCGGTGCGATAAGACCGCAGTTTTCGAACAAGTATCCTATGATCTAGTTATACAGGAATTCAGTTAACCTAATATGGAAAAATTTATATCTTGGAAGTAGTTAGCAAGCGTTAGCTGATGGAAGCAGTTAGTCATTTAAAAAAGAAATAAAAAAGAAAGATTTCATATGAGAAACATATAAAGAAAGCCACCCTCTATGATATTTGTAAAGTCTTTTGTTCAGTCAAGCACTTAAAAAAAATAACAGTCCCAAAACAGAAAGTTTTTAGATATACATTTCTTTTTCTATCATAAAATTCACTTTTAGAATATATATCCTATTGTTTCGCTATCAAAGGTATGCATAGAGGGCCACGCTACAAACAAAAGCAAGATCAAGGGTAGCTATTATTATTGAGCAAAGTAGCGCTTCTGGGACGATTCACCGTCAGATGTGGAGTCAAAAGAATAAATTTAAACGCAGTTTGTCTCTTCCACGCGTTCCCTGTCACATTGAATATCAAACGCATATTTCAAAACGTATAATTCATGCAAATCGCTTCTGCAAAGGGAAAAATAGCATTGCCATAAAAAATAAATACGTTTCCTCCGGTAAAAAAGAGACAATATAATACAGACCCATTTTTTGCCGCCTCGGCAATCTCAGTTAATTTAACGCGACCGCCACGCGACAGCAATAAATTCAGGAAACATTTTGCGATGGAGTTGGCTTATTTCTTACACTTTGTCGCTAAAGTCTTTGGCGATCATTCTATGGAAATATCAAATTATACCCTAAAAGTAGTCTTTAGAAAGGAAAGATTTCGTAGAAAAAAGGAAGCGAGAGAGAATAGGATTTAGAATGAATACTAAATAAAAGCTTAAATCATCGGTTTTGTATATAGATTGGATCGGCAAACAATGGCATTCAAAAGTTTCGCCGCAGAAATACAGTTTAAAAAACATTAGCGTTCCATTTGACATGAATTGAGTAAAATGGTTGGAAAAGAAAGCGAGAATTTTACAATTTACTGGATTTAGAGCTTGTTTCAAAATTCTTCCGAGAATCATTTGATATTTATTTGCGCACTTTACATACAATTGAAAAAATTTTCGGTTTACTAAATTAGATGATATGACGTGTGAAATTTCGCCGAAAATCATATTGTTATGCTCTTTAACCGATATTTGACAGTAAAATATTAAGAATCATCATAAGGTTGTAAATACTGGAAAAATCATTTATGTAAAAATCAGATAAGTTACACCCTAAAAGTTTCACTGAGAATATTTATTAGTTGAAGTATAAAAATGTATAAATGTTTATTTCATACACGCAAAATTCTCAATTTTGCATTATTTACAAAGTATTAACAAGAAAATTTTAGAAATATCCGAGAAAACTGTTTGCAATTGTTCCTTAACACTAAAGTAACCAATATTACTAATATGCTTAAATTTACACGTATTAAAAAAAAAATCACATATAATATACTGTATCATAATTTAAAAGCGCAAATACAGTTAAGTAAGCATACGTACGTTTTGGAATCATTGAATTTCCTACAACAAATCTAGACCTAAACGCTCAAATGAGCGCAACATTATGCACGCCAAACAGAAAATAACTAAATGACAGAGCCTAATATAGTAGCGCCATCTTGTTTGACGAAAGGGAAGTAAAACGAGAAAAAATATAAAATCAGGGAAAGCGAAACTTGAAAATCAAACAAGAAAAATAAATTAAATGCAGAGTATTTGAACTTAACCTGTGGAGCAGTAAAAGAGCAAGATAGAGAAATGAGTAATTAGGCGTGGTCATGCCATACCTGGAAGAAATTTGGTATCATTGACAAATCATTAACCACATTACTGGAACTTTTATTGATATGAAAACTTCAAAAAAATTCAAATCGAAAAGTAAAGAGTACTTTAAAATGAAGGAAACAAGAAAAACCAAACCAATGGCAAGTCATCTAGCAATGAATGATTGAAGATTTATGGAATTCTTGCATTTTGGCATTGATTAGATCCCATATATGTTCTGTGAAGAAAATTATCTCATGTCAGTACATTAAGCTTTTAAAATAAAGTAGAACTTCAACACTAACACTCAGATGATCGAAACTTAAGATGATCGAAACATGTTAAAAGTAGCTTGTGTAATCAAATGGAAATTAAGGCGTATATCTAATCCATTTGGTATTTGAAGGAAATTTTAAAGCTCGTGTTAAAAGTAATGCGTGGTAAACGTGCTTACTTTAACAAGATGAGACCCAAAGTTTCACATACATTTAAATTGTCCCTGTTTTCAGTATGTTGATTGGAGAAAACATACAGACCTTATCGACGAACTGTGATATGTTTTTTACAAGTTGGTAAAGATTGAACTGATTTTTGAACGCAAACACGAACACAAGAATTAGACACTAAGCACTTGTGCCAAAATTGAGATTTTGGTTATCAGGGACAACTTTTAAATAAAATTTGATAAATATTTAAAGTTAAGATTTGTATTGCTGCATATCATTTCTTTAAAAACTTATTATCCAGATAAGTCTCAGCAAATTTCTCAGTTTTTGCTATTTCTATTCTTAAGTTCCTTACAACAGCATTTTAAGTGTTCACTTTTGAGATGCTGATGGCACATTCTTTACCCAAACTTGATTGATCTATTCATTTGCTCCCCCCCCCCTTCTATATCCCCAAAGAAATTAAAGGTCAAATCGTTTGTGGTAGGCTCTGACCTATGGATGTTCCGGAATTCAGGTTCTCCAAGTTGCATCAAGCGGGTGGTCTCAGAGAATATGCAACTTTTTTTTAAAAGAAAATGAATTTTTAACCTTTTACGATGCTACTAATTTTCATATGGGGTATTATTCACAGATTTAGTCTGCGATGCCATCAAGCAAGGCATTGCTTGTTCTCTAAGCCATCCTGTATGATCATCTTTGCATATTTCACAACCATTGATGTTTTTTAGAAAATGACATAGGTTGAATTGCCGAAGCAAACAAAATATTACCTATGATAGATAGATTTATGAACTTGTTTTGAAACAGTATTAGAGTATTTTGGTGTCAACTGTCATAAGGTGGGATTTTTTTTAATAATATTACTCACTTTTTTTTTATATTGATAAAAATTCACGCAGTAAAATATAACTGAGGAATTATCTATTTAATAGTGTTTACAATCAGACAGATCAGAATTGCATACTTGGTACAATCAGACAGATCAGAATTGCATACTTGGTAGGCTTAAGATAATCTTCGAATAAACTAGAGATGCAATGATAAAAGATACAAGAATCTAATTATACAATGATCCAAGGATCCAATGATACAATGATCCAAGGATCTAATGACATAATTATCCAGGGATCTAATAACGCAATAATCCAGAGATCGAATAATACAATGATACAATGATAATGGGATTCAATGATACAATGATCCAATGATACAATGATTCAGGGATCTAATGGAATAATTATACAGGGATCTAATGATATAAAGATCTAGAGATCCAATGATACAATGAACCAGGGATCCGATGATACAATGATATATAGGGATCCTATCTCTAATCAACCTGTTGGGGGTCGGAAAAAGTTACGCTGTTATTGGTTTCTTGCTTAAGATGAAGATTTTAAAAAATGTGTTTGTTTACAGATTTTATCGCTTCTGTGAGCTGATATATAGGTTATTTGACTCTATGGGCTATTTCCTTGGCCACAATGGTTTAAGATGCTTACAGAAATAATGTAATTTTTTCATAAAGAACTTTTTATAACTTTATAAATAATCAGTAGTAGATATACTATAGATTTGATTAGATTATAACATAGAGTGGTAAATTCTGTGATCTGGTATAATTTTTGCAATTTTTTTTTCTTCCTGGGAGACTAAAAATATTTTTGTATGATTGAATTGGTATTTTTAAATTTTTTACGTAATAATTATAACTGGAGTACATAACAATTACTTGTTTTCCAACTAGAATTATCAAACAAAAAGTATAAAATATCTTAAAGATTATGAATGTTAAATAAGTAAATCCATTCATGTCTACAATTGTTTAATAATGGGTAGTTATTGAAACACTGTATTCGTTTGTCATATGCTTCAAAATATGTTTAAATGCACATAAATCAAAATTAAAGCAATACATAAGTGATCAAAGCATATTTTCAAAAATATTCAAACAAGCTTAAATTCTGCGTGTTAATTGATAATGCAGTTTAATTAAGTGTTTTTAAAAATATTGGACAATTACATCACTTGTGTTTGTAGATCACTGTAGTAACTTTATTCTGCTGTTTCTTTCGATTCAGAATACTATCTTTAAAAAGAAAGAGTTGTTTGTTTGCGGAGTGATAAAATCATTAAGTTAAAAAAAAATTATATGCTTCCAAATAAATTTTATCACACACAAAAAAAATATAACTAATAAGGCATAACGTTTTATTATTATTATTATTATTATTATTATTTTTTTTTTTTTGTGGAACTTCTGAATTTTTGTTTAGGAACAATTTACCCCCTGAAGAGAATAACGACTCATCCTTTTCAGTGATATTTTCTGCAACTAAAATTGTGAGAAAAATTCAAACATGATCACATTCGAAATTTCTGAAAGACCATCACTATACTAGTTACGAAAATTACCTTCAGAATGATAACTATCGCTTTTAACTGCACGTGATCATATTTATTGATCCTATATTTTGCTAGTTTATACAGTTAAAAGATTGCCATTTAGTTTTGGAGATTTAAAAAACAAATTATTTCTATAAATAACTCTTATTTTCTTAGATTAGACATTGTTTTTGTACGTTTTCCAGAGAGTCGAAAATGAAATTAGAATACGCAGCAGAACGTGCTGTGACATTGAGGTCATTTTGACTGATCCAAAAAAATGTAAATTTATTTGTGGAAGTACCATATATGTTATTGCATTATCTAAGAACTTAGTTCGGTAGTTAACTTAAAGAATATCACCCAGAATACTGGTGTGAAATATTTATATATATTTTAATGTCACGGTCGATATCAAAGTCCTTCCCTTTTTACCTTCTTTAGAATACACTGCATATATGTGCTGAGCTGATGTAGAATTGGAGAAGTGTTGCTGACATTTTCATTTTTAATTTGCGATGTTTTTACTATTTCAGAACACAAACCGATACATAAATTGAATTTTAAGTTGTTAAAATATTCAGTCAATAAAGATAATCTTCCGCAAAGTTCGCGATTGGAGGGTAATCTGTTCTGAAAGCAATCGCTAGCTTTCCAGCAAGTATTCTTCCAGCATTATGGGATCAATAAGTATTCTTCACGAAGATCCTTTGAACAAATAACAATTTAATTATGTTTAGATGTAAACTGTACACCAGTTAACACATGCAGAAACATATCTTGGAATGTTTGGATCCGCGCAAGAGAAGTAGCATTGGCCTCATGTATAATTTAATCCTCACACAGTGAATACAGTGGTCCTGATACCCATAAACGTTTTGCACACAATCACTGAAGCACCATACGGCATATAGAACTGTTTCAGGGTGTTCTATATGGTGCATCTCTAAAGCTCTTTTTTGTTTCTTTTCCATATATTTTTCCAACTCTAAAAGATTTGACTTTGGTACAGTGAAAAAGGCAGATGTGTGTGTGTGTGTGTGTGTGGGGGGGGGAATCATAGCCTTTCCATTGGAAGATTAATTAAATTATTTCTCTATAGGCTTTTTATAAGGGTCTTAAGAACAAAATCTAGCGCTAACGCCCCCCCCCCAACTGTTTCAGGGTGTTCTATATGGTGCATCTCTAAAGCTCTTTTTTGTTTCTTTTCCATATATTTTTCCAACTCTAAAAGATTTGACTTTGGTACAGTGAAAAAGGCAGATGTGTGTGTGTGTGTGTGGGGGGGGGGGAATCATAGCCTTTCCATTGGAAGATTAATTAAATTATTTCTCTATAGGCTTTTTATAAGGGTCTTAAGAACAAAATCTAGCGCTAACGCCCCCCCCCCCCCCCAAGTCAACCAAGTCAATAATCGATGCCTCCTTTCCCAAGATCTACGCCTCTGTGGTAGGTAGTAATTCAAAGAAGTTCAAAGTCAGGTGAAAATATTTACTGGTTTATGCTTTTGAACCAAAATTCAACTAAAATTTTGATTTAGCTATATTTGAAATTATGCCCTTCTATGCATTAAATTGTGTCAAGTAAGCAATATATAAATATAAGCCAACCAAACGGTGTTGAAACTGACTTCAACACTGTTTGGTTTGCATTTTTAACTTTGAATCCAGTTTTGGTTGAACCCAGTAAAAAGCTTACTGTGTTCTAAAGATAAAATAATTAATGCCCCGTTATATTATTTTAACCGAAAGACTTAAGATCCCATTCTTTACCATCTCTCACCAAAACGTGATTAAAATCTCGTAGCATATATTTTTTTAATTTTATTTTTGCACTGTACGACATGAATAAAAAATGGGAGGTGATTGTATTCCTGCAGCGCTACCTCATTGGGCGTAAGTTAATTCGATGCTGCATCACCCGGCTTAAGTACTATAAAACACTGTTAATCGGCTCCTTTTTCTTGCCCGGGCTGTAATTATCCTCCGCCGCCTCCCTTTTGTTTCGCGAAAGCCCGTCGGAGGTGCCATGAATTCGGACATTGTTACACCCAATGTTTCAGCAGCTTTTGTTGAGATGGATCGCTCTTTGGTCATTGTCTTCCATGTTCAAAGGCGCCATTTTGATGAAGTGATACTGAACGACGGAAAATGCGTACGAAATATCTGATGATGAGTCGTAGAACTACGAAATGAATAAAAGGATTGACTGTAATTATGAATTGATTGATTTCATGCATTTATCTGTGACGGTTTTCTCACAATAAAACAGGCAGATTGATATTGACTGATTGTTCCATTATTGGGATTGATTAGAGCTAATGAATGGAAATGGCTGATTGATCTTATTTATAGTATAGCATCGCCACTTATATGGGTTTCTTCTGCAGTTTTACAAGAGTTGTTTATCAACATGGTTGACCTTTTTTTGAGAGTAGTAACTCTTAATGGTGAATATAGGTTGGAGACCCAAGTTATCCGATTCACCCTAGAGTACGAGCAACAGGATGAGTGGCCGGAGGTGGTGAATATAGGCGTCGCTACAAGTTTTAATCTGTAACTGCCTTATGCCAGGTAATAGTAAGTAGTTAGGTACTGAATGGCCCAAAAGGCTATAAATATCCAGTAATTCAGAACCATATGCAGCTTTCAAAAAAGTACCTGTAGTTGGATACTTGGCGTTTTTGGAAAATTTTAGGATATTAGTTCTTGTGGCCAACTGTGTGCATGCTGAGACTCACGTAGAACAGTTTTAAGGGGACATTCTACTCTTCATTGTGAAAATATCAATTTTTTTTCTTATTGTGTAGTTGTAAAGTCTGGTAATTTCTGAGCACTTTGGTACCATTGGTATTTCTGAATGTTAATTATTTCCAGAGATATTAAGAAAATATAATACATCAACACTACCATAGCTATAAATGTAAAATTTGACAGAATTTTTCTCATAACACTGATTTTTGAATTTGCATGATATTTCAAGAACCGTTATAGATGAATTCTTACGGAATTTTGTATGCTTAGTAATGCCATCATTGTCTAATAATTATACTAGATTATGTGCAATTTATAATATAAATATTTTAGAAGCAAAAAAGTTGGTAAAAATTCTGAAAAAAATATAAATTAAAATCCATTTAATCATTTGCCTTATTAAAAATGAACGTCCCTAAATAATCGTAGTATGCAAGTCTATTATGAATGTTGTCATTAATAAAACCCCCAAACTAGTTTGATTATATCCATACAAATTTAAGATATCATGCCCTCAACAACATATTATGATTGTATTGACAAAAACCTATTTAAATTATACATAATTTTTATATAGTACTTCTCAATTATTTTTACTTTCCTTATATACATAATGTATAAGGAAAGTATTGTGACGGGGTCGAAAATTCGAATTCGAGTTTTCGACGGGAGAGCACGTTTCAAGCATCCCTGATCACGAATCAAACATTTTTGAAGTGATATCTGTGTGTGTGTGTGTGTCAGTGAGTCTGTGGAGACGATAACTGACGAACGAATGGACCGATTCGAACAAAATTTGGTACAAAAATCACAATCCATAAACACTGGAAGCCTATTGTTTTATACACAATCGAATGTTCAGAACCCCCCTAAATTTTCGAATGAAATTTTGAAAAAATCGTCAAAAAATCAAAACCGCTAATAAAGTTACGCAAATAGACATTTCTTATGTAATTTTTCATCAGAAAACGATTGATATAAATTTTAGAACGCTAACATGAACCGTTCTCGAGATATTGTACATTTTTCAAAAAAATTATCAAAAAGTCATATAAAATAAAAAAAAATAATTCCTTTTTTTTCCCCTAGATTTTATTTTAAAAAAAAGTTCAATTTTCTGTTGATTTCGTCAACACATTTGCATTTTACAACTCCCTCTTTTCGCATTTTAAAGTCCCCTTAAATATTAAAAGTCCCTTTAACTATTAAAACCCCCTTAACTATTTACAAATGTATAAAAAAGTATAGAAGAGAGGTTGACGTGAGTCCGGTTGTGTCAAACATTTTTATTTACATTCTAGTCCTGACAAAATTTCACTGCTGACTTCTAACCATTTGTATCTCAAATTAAGTTTCGACAATGTAACAGGGAAAATGAACAGCTTACCTTCCCGTCTTGGTTATAATCATTTCAGTTCCCAAGCCGTGAAACTTTTCCCAGAGGTCCTTTGTTTCCAAGTGAGCTTCTATGGCCTGGAGTTCTTCACAATTGCATTTGCCCACAATAGCTGGCGCCTTGTCGTGTTTCTTATCTTTCTTTTTGTCCTGCTTATGACTTTCCTGGCTGTCCACACTGTCCTTACTGGACAGGTCAAAATTGTCTTCGGACAGCTTGGTAGTCCTTTCGTCGTCCGGAAGGGGACCTGTGTCCGTATCTGAAGGTGTTAAGTCTGGCGATGTGGCACATCTTGGGTCTTCGTGGGACAGCAAGGAAACGGGACTCACAGAATTTCGAGATGTCCTCTCCACCATTTTCGCTGCAAATGAACGAACAAATAAATATATGACATGTCAACGGCGTCTCTAACAAGTTATTTAATGTATGAATGAATAAGCATGAAGCATTGCATAATGATAAAAATTAATTTTCTTATTACTTTCCCTGCAATATATGGTAATGTATGGGGAAAGTATTGGAATCATGCTGAATATCGCAACTCGAGTTTCCGACGGATCTACACGTTTCGAGACATCTAGAATAGGAAAGAACTGTTTTTAACTTGACATCTGTGTGTGCGTCTATGTCTGTCTGTGCAGATATTGTATTCACTCTAACTAAAAAACTAATTGACCGAATTTCATAAAATTTGGTAGGTAAATTACTTGTGGGCGAATCTAGTGATGATTAGTTTTGGGTACGATTCTGGATAAAAGAACCCGCTCCTTTTTTGCGAAATGGCCCGCAAAAGCCTGTATCCACTCTAGTTGAAAAACTAATGGACCGAATTTCACAAAATTCGGTAGAAAAGTTTTTTGTGGGTTACACTGGTGCTGATTAGACTTTGGTATGATTCGGAAAAAAATAACCTACTTTTTTTGCAAAATGACCCGCGAAAATAGTCAAAATCTAAAATACAAAACTACGTATGCTCAAATATATCCATTAAATGCCTGTTTTATACGTAATATTTAACGATGAAAGGAATAAGACCAACCCCATTGCACTAGGACTAGCCATTCTCGAGATATTTTAGTTTCTCCGTATTTTCTCCATGCCACCTTTAAAAATAAGTCCAGTTACCAAATGAGAACGAAAAGTGAATTAAAGGTGAATTAAATTTAATTAAAATAAAGATAACGTAGATATAAGTCTGCAGAGAAAGTTATTTGCTACCCACAACAGATTTTTTACTTTCTCTGTAATACATGGTAATGTATAGGGAAAGTATTGGAATCATGCCAAAAATCGCAATTCGAGTTTTCGAAGTATCTATACGTTTCAGGACCTCTAGAACACGAAAACTCCATTTTGAGAGTTAAGTCAGTGTGTGTGTCTGTCTGTCTGTGCAATGTATGTATCCACTCTAACTCAAACGCTAATTGACTTAATCTAATAAAATTTGGAAGGTAAGTCACTTGTGTGTGACCCTGGTGCTGATTAGACTTTGGTACGATTCGGGATAAAAGAATCTGCCTTTTTTCTGCGAAATGGCCTGTAAAAATTGCCTTTATCCACTCTAGCTGAAAAACTAATAGACAAAATTTCACAAAATTTGGTAGATAAATTACTTGCAGTTTAACTTGGTGTTGATTGTTTCGGTACGTTTCGAAACAAAGAAGGACCAGCCTTTTTTGCGAAATGGCCCGCAATAATCAGTAAATCTAAAATTAGAGGACTACGTATGCTCAAATATATCCATTAAATACTTGTTTTATACGCAATTTTTTATGACAAAAAGAATAAGACCAACCCCATTACTCTAGGACGAGTCGTTCTCGAGACATTTTAGTTTTTACGCATTCTCGCTACACCACCTTTGAAAATAAGTCCAGTTACCAAATGAAAACGAAAATTGGATTAAAAGTGCCATTTCAGTGTCATTTAAAATAATTGTGGCTGTTATTTTGCGAAATTAAACTCAGTTTAACGAATTATTGAATAAATAAAGAGAACGTGAAAATGAGTCTGCAGAGAAAGTCATGTGTTGCCCACATCACATTTTCAAGTCTGTAATATACTTATAAAAACGAAAAGAGCTGGTCTTGAACAAGAAGCAAAAATATGTAACTCTTTGAATGCCAAAAAAGTGTCTATAATTGAATTTTTGATCGAGCTCTATATTTTTTGAAAAAAAAAAAAAAAAGCAAAATAAAAGCCGCACATATAGATAGTAAGCAACAAAAATATGTATGAGGAAATTTGGTTTCTAACTATATATTTATTTTTTTAAAAAGCTCTTATAGTTTTCGAGTAATTGTCTTGTAATGTTGAAGAACTATGAAAATTTCACGTTTTTCAAGTTTGCAATGATTATATCTTATAAACTAAATTGATAGCTATAAACAAGAAGCAAGAATTTGCAGCTCTATGAGAACCTATAAGTGTATATAATCAGATTTTGGATCGAGTTCTTTCTTTTCGATATTAAAAAATCTGATGTGGGCAGCACATGACTTTCCTTATATAATGCAATGAATTTTCTACTTTTACAGTAAAAAAAAAAAAAAAATAGGTTATTCTTGTAGTAGATACTTATATTCTTTCCAAAATATTGGATTTTCGTCAATTACTCGTCATCATTTTTAAAAAATCGCCAAGTTCGCGATATTCCGCCAAATTCGCCGCCAAAATCTCGCCAAGCGTTATGGACCGAGAAATAAATTATTCTTGTAGCAGATAAATGACTATTGGAGTTCAAATACAAAAGTATTACTCAATGTATTTTTTCTCATGAATGGAACGAGCTAGATCCACGAGAATGATGTCACCAAATTTATCGTATGATATTACGTATGAAAAGTGAACATGTCTCTCCACATTTAGTATTTTTTTCTAATGTATGGGATTTGTTGATAAATTTATTTGAAAAATGTGCGATGTCTCGAAAATGGTTCATACTAGCATTCTAAAGTTTATGTCAATCGTTATATAAGGAAAAGTTACATAAGAAATGACTACTTGCGTAACTTTCTTAAAGGTTTTGATTTCTTGAGGATTTTTCAAAATTTCGCTCGAAAATTTAGGGGGTTCAGAGCAGTCGACAGTGTTTAAAAACAATAGGCTTCCAGTATTCACAGAATGTAATTTTTGTACCAAATTTCATTCGAATCGCTACGTTCGTTTATGAGATATCCTCTCCACAGACTCTCTCTCTCGTTCTCTCTCTCTCTCTCTCTCTCTCTCTCTCACACACACACACACAGACATCACTTCAAAAATGTTCGATTCATGATCAGGGATTTTTAAAACGTGATCTCCCGTCGAAAACTCGAATTCTAATTTTCGACCACGTCACAATACTTTCCTTATACATTGTACTATGTATATAAGGAAAGTAAAAAGTTCAGTTTTATTTTACAAAATATTATTCAAGCAAAACCATTTCGGCTCCATCAGACTGAAGACACCGCCCATTCTTTTTCTAACGTTTATCGCTTCTCGAAATTATTTGCTGGTTTTAATAACAATTTTAAGAAAATAAGTAATATTATATATATATATATATATATATATATATATATATATATATATATATATATATATATATATATATATATATATATATATATATATATATATATATATATATATATATATATATATATATATATATATATATATATATATATATATATATATATATATAAGAAAAAAAGTTTTGAAGATCCAATGAAAGAAAAGTGAGAATCTGTAACACTAAAATTCAAATATCTAACAGGCTTACGAGAAATAAAAGTATAAATCAACAAATCTTCAAGCAAATGGAAAAAAATAAAAAACAAATAAATAAAATAAATATCGAATCAACAAGTTAATGAAAATATCAAAATACAAAGGTATGGAATCGAAAAAAGAATAACAAATGAAATCAAGCACAAACGCTATACACGTGGATAAAGCTCTAAGCCTACATCATGAATTGTTCACATCCACAAAAATCGTATCCATGCCCAAGTTTTTTGTAGAAACAAACACAAAAATGTATGTTTCTGAAGAAACAGACAGATTATATCTATAAAGTATTTCTACTTGGAATATATATAGTCCAAGGACTATAGTCCTAGACTGCTGTATATATATATATAGTCCTTGGACTATATATATATATAGTCCAAGTATATATATATATAGCAGTATATATATATACATATACTGCTCCCAACTGAAATTGCAACACCATGAAGAAAATGATGTATCCTTATGAAATATATGAAATATATATCCTTATGAATGTACAACATATAATTGTAACATGGAGATATGTAAATGATTAAAAGATCATACTTGGAAAATGAAAGAATGGAACTTTATTGATATTAGATCAATATGGAATAGGCCGACCGCGAGCGGCTGTGCAAAATTGAATATGATGAGGCATCCCGTCAATGAGATGGTGAATGGTATTCTGAGAGATGGCATTCCACACAGGATGCTATTGGGCTTGTAACTGAACATGGTTTGCTGGAATTGGGAGCTCTCTTAATCGGCGACCTCTGATTTTCCAGATACTCTCAATTGACGACAAATCCAGAGAATGTGCTGGCCAAGGCAGGATATCAAAACCGTGTAGACTATTCATAGTTAGCCGTGCAGTATGTGGCCTGGCATTATCCTGCTGAATAAGCAAGCCAGGCCTGAATGACACATATGGCTGTACCACAGGTCTCACAATGTCAGAGACGTATCGTTGTGCCGTGATACTGCCAGAAACGTGGACCAATGGTGTTCCTCCACCAAATGTTATACCACCCCAAACCATGGTACCACTTTGGGGGGGTGACAACTGAAAGAAAATTATTTCCGGTACATATATTTATATATATATATATATATATATATATATATATATATATATATATATATATATATATATATATATATATATATATATATATATATATATATATATATATATTAAATAAATGATTAT
The DNA here is from genome assembly GCA_951213105.1 of Amaurobius ferox. Lineage (NCBI taxonomy): Eukaryota > Metazoa > Arthropoda > Arachnida > Araneae > Amaurobiidae > Amaurobius > Amaurobius ferox. The sequence goes on along the minus strand of OX578149.1, from coordinate 79,993,221 downwards.
ACGGTATATATATATATATATATATATATATATATATATATATATATATATATTGTAGCAGTAAAAAATAAAGATTGAGTAAATAGGAATGTCAATGCGAAATACATTTAATTTATTGCTCAAATGCAGCTTATAAAATGATTTCAATAATAAAAATCTGATGTGGGCAACACATGACTTTCCTTATATAATGTAATGAATTTACTACTGTTACAGTAAAAATAAAAAAAATAGGTTTTTCTTATAGTAGATACTAATATTCTTTCCAAGATATTGAATTTTCGACAATTAGTGGTCATTTTCATTGATTTAGCGTCATTTTTATCCATTTGGCGAGATTTTCGTTAATTTGGCAACATTTCAAAAAGTCGCCAAGTTGGCGACATTCCGTCGATTTAGTCGCCAAAATCTCGCCAAGCGTTATGGACGAAGAAATAAGTTATTCTTACAGCAGATAAATGATTATGGGCGTTCAAATACAAAAGTATTACTCAAAGTATCTTTTTTCATGAATGGAACAAGCTAGATCTACGAGAATGATGTCACCCAATTTATCGCATGGTATTACATATGAAAAGTGAACATGTTTCTCAACAAGATTTTTTTTCAATTTTATATGACTTTT